>OZ038475.1:159809043-159851543 GCA_964036315.1 Acanthosepion esculentum | reverse complement strand
CAATCTTTAACAAGTGTTTCAGTTTTAAATGTTAGTAATACACTTGAAGTTATAAACCAAATGTTGGAGATAAAACTGTAAAATCTTTATATAGATATTTTGACAGAGACTTGAATTCAAAATTTGAATGTTGAGTTGTTTTTCTAATTCATTTCCATGCGCTACAAATTTTTTTTACACATTTTTTTTTTTATCTGTTTATTTAATTCTTCACAATTGCATCTTGAGGAACTTTAATCAAAATGAATCTTTTTTTCATTCAATCTCCAGCATCTGAATAGAGAGATTTTTACTTCTCTGTTGAATTCCTTGTTTTTATTTTTATCAACATAAAAATTGTTTTGAAGAATATTAGAACATTCATCTCCTGGAAATTTATTAGGATTAATTATATAATTCAAAATATCATTGAATCCAAAAATTATGGTGATGCATCTACAACAAACTGTTCCCTCCTTTCAAAGAAAAAAATAAATAAAATGAATTTATTTTTATCTCATTCTGGAGTAATTTTTATCATGAAAACAACTTTATCAATATCAGCAGATAATACATATTTGATTGAAATAATAATAAGAATATATCTCCCTACCCAAGATTTATGCTAGTATCATCTGGTTTTAAGAGAACACCTAAAAAATGATCTTATTTTAATTGTTATTTGTTTTTCTGTTTGAAAAATTGTCAGATAAGGAATCGAAATATAATCTTTAAGTTTATCAGGAGATAATTCTTTATGTTCAATAATGCCTTCATTTTTTTTTATTAATCGCTTTTTTATAGAAACCATATAAAGTACATCATTCTGGATTCTTGATGCTGATGTTTAGTACATTAAATATCACAAGATAATTAGAAAAAAACTGTTTCTGGTTTGTTCTTATGCAGAAGGTAACTCAACAGAATTTAGTTCTATATTCTATTGAATCTTCAAATTCTTCGATTTTAATTTTATTGTAGCTACTAACAGAATCTTCATTGGATAAATCAACATTTTCTCATCTACAAGATGCTAAAATATCAGCAAATGGATCTGGATAAGTTTAGATTCTATAACAAAATTAATGTAAATAATTAGACACAATGAATGTTGTGATATTATCGAATCAAAATTGTTTTGAACACATTCCTTTTGAATTTCAGACACTAAGTTACGTGGTTACGATACAAAATATGGATACTATTTATGGAAGGAATTATTCCATTTAACACCTGCCAATCAAAACCATACATACATGTGACTAAATTTATTGATAACATAAAATAAACAAGTTTTGCACCTATCAAAGCAGAAACAAACATGGATGCTATGTTCATTAAAGTTAATTATTAAATTTTAATTTAAAGCTTTAAATTTATTTCTATTGATATTGTCAGTAAAATGTTTTTTTTTATCTCAAATTCTGCAGGAAAGAATTTTGAATTAGTTTTATTAGTTTTTGAATCCCCAAATTAGAAAAATACAACTTTGGTCCCTCACTCTCAAATAAGCAATTAAATTTAATTTTTGTTTAACCTTTTGATACAGAAACATACTCTATAGGTAACAAGAATGGTTGTTTATGTATGCCATTATTTTAACAATACAATGTACTAATATAGCCTTCTTTATCTTTGTCAGAATAGTCATTCGTAGTATACTTTGCACTTGAACAACAATTTATGATCTTTCCATCTACCTATTTGAAATTGACAAATGTTATTTCTAAAAGAGGCATTGAATTTCCATCAATATAAAATTTACAGAACAAACTTAGAATAAGTGTCTCAAAATTTTACAGAACTCAGCAACTCTTTTTTTTCTTCTTCTGCCTTGAACTCTGTTTCTTTGCTTTCCAATCTGAGAATTTTGATTCATCAGAATTCGTAAGACTAATTATTATTTATAGTTATTACTATTGTCTTTATTAAATCACTATATTTGTTAAATATTTGAGAAAAATCTTTCTACAAACCATATGTTTTTGTTGAGGGAATTAGGCAATTTAGAGAATATGGCTGATATATTTATTGTCAGCAATAACTTCCCAAGAAAGAAAAAGCTCAAAAGAATTTTTCAATTTCTGTTAATCAGTTCAAATTCCTGCTTTTTTTTCTTTTGCTTAAGACCTTTGAATTCTGGATCCAAATTTGTTTTTTTATTGATGCTTATAATCGTTTATCAAGAAACTCTTCTGTTTATCATTTAAAGGCCATGTTATATTTATATTCATTTATTGTTAAATGTTGAATGAGTCGAGATGTATAATTAGTTTGATCATCCTTGTAAATAATGCAATTTAGACACTTTCTATTTTACACCTCAATTTTTAAACTTTAAGAAAACATTTAAATCCAAACTGATTCTTTTTACCACAAAAGATAGATAATTGTTATTTAATATGATTAGAATGCAATCTGTAAATAGCTGTGGCTTTTACATTAACATTAACCATAACAGTGGTTCTACATCAGAAGAAAGCCTAACACTTGGTACTATGCCAACCTTGACTATTATAACTACTTCCAAAAGATATTTATATACACCAGAATAATATCTAAATCCCTTTCTTACATTTTTTTTGCAATTACCACCTTCGTTGATTTTATTTTCCACACAAATCTCATCTATTTGTGTTAATTTGATCAATTTTATCAAACCATTTTTAACAGATTCTTTATGTCCATTAAACAAATCTTCAGTAAGTTCTATATCAGACAATTAAATATTAATAGCTGCAGACTTATAATCCACATATTGTTTTGATAGTTTATGCTTGTCTGACGAGCAAATTAATCATTTTTTTTTGTTCAATGTTGTGCTTTGCAAAGTCCATAGTAGACACATAAGCAATATTGACCTGCATAAAGATGTGAAAATTATATTTACAATAAATAAAAATTAAGCAAACTGGCATTGTGTGATACTGGGACCTCAGAGGGTTAATAAAACAAAAAAGAAAAAAAATGGAAGAGGAAAAAACTACTAACTGGATGATAATTGTTGAAATCTGAAGGAAAGTGGATTTAAAAGTTGAGAAGAAAATTGAAAACAAAATGCATCGAAAAATCATGTTTCAAAATAATAAAATTAAATCCCAAACTGTTCCAAAGAGAATCAAACCCAAATTTAACTAGACAGAATTCAGTAAGATTGAGCAAAACCAAGAATACCTATCCTATTACTTCCTGCCAACAAGAAAGAATTAATGTATCTTCAAAGATTTTAGTCCAAAAAATAGAAAAACATGTTGTTGATAAAGAAACCTGGGTGGTCACTGAAATAAAATTTATGATTGTTTTGGACAAAGAGCCAGGAAAAACATCTAGTTTGAATTGGCCACCCAGAAGAAAAATATCCCTACAAAAATAGAGATTAGCCTGATGGGTTCATTCATTTTAATTTCTGTGACATTTGTTAAAAAATTTTATAGCCAACATTATTTCAGAATCCTTTAAATACAAATGATAGAAAAACTAATTTCTCACTATAGGGGCCGGCTGTGTAGCCTGGTCAATCAAGAGATAACCTACAAAACAACCAGTGTGAGACAAGATGATAAAGAAAGATTAAAGATTGAAGAAATAAGTTTGGATTTATCACAGGCACTGTGTGTTGGCCCTTGGAGTAGGCTGAGGTTACATGCTAAGAAAGTGGGAGAAAGAAGAGAGAGAGATTAGCACTGCTTATATGGAGTGATGGTATGAGATAAGATGTGAAGGAAGTTGGAGTTAAGGGGTAGCTTGATTCCTCTGATCACTCTCAAAGAGGGGTTGGACAACCCCTAAATTTGGAAAATCACACAAGTAAACATATCTTTTGAAAATATAGAATTTTAGAAAAAGTTTGATGCTAAGGGTGGAAAATAACTCCTGCCAGACACTGGACTCCACATAAGGTTGAGGTTTGGACAATTGACAAATTTCGACATTACTGCTACTGGAATCCACATAATTTGCCTAGACTTCCTGTTCTGGCCTTGAAGACCAGAACTTAGAAATTTAAGTGAATACTAACACAGGCTGTAAACTCCAGAAGGGGATCCCAGTGTCATTTGATTATAACAGTAAATGAGAAGGATTAAAACCACTGTATGCAACAAATCATATATATAAACTGAATTGTTGTCACATTTTTAACCCAAGCTAATTCTTTATTCGAAAGAATTCTTTTTGTGTAGCTCCTCGATGTCAACCTATCCTTTGCTTCAGTTTGCTTCATCATTGATTTTCTCACCCTCTGAGATCAAAAAGACAACATGACGAATGGAGGGGTTGTGAAGGATCATGAAACAAACAACCATCAGCTAGATCAAGTGGAACCGTTGCTCATCAACACGATACCAACAACAAATCAGCAATGTGTTAATGAGTGAGGAGTCAGCTAGATGGTAACCACGGTTCTCTGAAGTAACTTGAAGACCAATGCGGGGAAGTGAGCTACATTATTGATTGCCGTTGACCAATGGCTACAATTGTAAAGGCACAAAATGGCTGAGAAATATCGCATTGATTAGAATTAAGGGATTGTTAGTAAGGCAAAAAATTATTTTTTGACATATTTTTAATTTACATAAAGTTTAGATATAGTCAAAATTTAAATAAACTGAAAAAAAATGCAAATATGCCTTGATTTATTTGTCCCTAGTGTGGATCATTTTCTTTTTTTTGTTTTTGTTGTCAGCATTGTAGAAAACCATTGTGTGTGTGTGGAGGGGAGGGTGCTTGGTTTTGTCTTTATCTTTGGATTTTTTGGTCTCTTGCATCTCTTCACTGAATTGATTAATTTATCTCCAAATACTTGCATAGAGATTCTCTTGATTTTGCCACAAAACAAAAAAGGGAGTATCACACTTATTCAATATTATTTTTATTTCCAAGATGTATGACCTTAATGTCAGAAGATTCCAATCTCTTGTGGAGGGATGCAAAGTCTCTTTTTGACTACCATTTGCATGCCATAGAGGAATGTATTATATGTGTGTATGTGTATATATAAATAAATTCTTATGATGAATGTGATGGAATTTGAATGCAAATTGTAAATGAACCAAGATGACTTGCATAACATCTTTGTTGTAATAACATTTATTAAGGTTTTCTTTGTGTAAAAAGTTGCAGACAAACGAGCCAATCTGATAATGATTCATAGTCAGCAAGGATTGCATTAAACATACCTGTTCACTGATTTTTGTTTGTTTCAAAAGAAAAACAAAATCTTTTTCTCTATATAATTTAACTTATTGCAAGTTTGCAAATCTTTGAGTTTATCAACAATTATTCAAACAATTTCCATCATCTCATTTTATAAAACATTTTAAACTAAGATATCTCACAAAGATAAACAATTTGATCTCTGAATAAAGTATTTATTCTTGACAATATAAATTGATTTAATTTAAAAAAGGAATGTTGAATGTTTTCACCAGTTTGAAGAAGAGGTGTTTTTTTTAAGTATATAACTTTTAGAATTTCTCATATCATTTCATATATATATATATATGAAATTCATAAAATCTATTTATGAATATATATATATATATATATATATATATTCATAAATTGATTTCAAGATGTTGTTTATTATCATTAAGTTTCATTCTTAGGTCTTATTTTATTCAAATTGTAAGCACCTCTACAAAGTTATTTTTCTTTTCCAAATAAGCCTATTATTGTTCTTATGACAGAACAACAACATTATTTGATCATCAAAGTTAAGCAAAGTCATATTGAAGAATTAGTAACTACTTATGGTTACCAAATGTAAAAAACATTGAGTCTATCTGTTGGGGGTCTAATTTATGAGGGGGAACATTCTAATTATTATTATGTGGCTGAGGATATTGTATAACTTTACTAAAGATTTTTTGCATAAATTTGTTGGAATCTATCAAGACTATTTATTGGGGGTAATGTTTTATTTTTCTGCTGCTGCTTGAGTAAAGATAGTTATGTGAGAGTGGTTTACCAAATGCTCACTTACCTACCTTCTCCATCAATTATCATGGCATCCCAGAAACAAGATCTGGAGATGGAACAACTCAGATTGATGCCTTTTCCCCCCTCCCCCTAAAAAGCATTCAAATTAAACATATTCAGCCTTGGTTAGAATTGGAAGCCATAATTTTTCACAGGTTGTAGGTTACTTTGGTGATAATTATTATTAGAACGTTAATAACTTGCTTATTCCACAACGAAACATCTCAGGACATGGGCAATTATGGCTCTCTACAACTTCCTATTCTTTGTAGCTCTAAGCAATATCCCTCCCAGGTTCTGTTCTGCCATCCATTTAGAGAAGCTTGTGAGGTGAATTAGGTTACTTGCTTTTTCTCTCTTGCCTATTTGTGTCTTGTGAGGATTAAATTCTCAAAGCCCACTTTCCTCCTTATATGTCCTTGAAATTTCAACTGTTACTTTTTGATTCTCTTTATAAGTGTCTTTTTGTTTCCATTTCCCATAAAATTTCCTTGTTGCTCATATGTTCCAACTATGGTATTCTCAGCATCCTTCTGTAGAACCACATCTCCAGTGTTTCAAGCCTCCTCTTCATATGTGAGGAAATTGTTCAGCATTAACTGCCATATAGGAGGATCGGTATTAAAAAGCAGTTCAGCACACTTTTCTTTGTTTCTAGTGAAATTTTCCTATTTCTTCATACTTTGTTTAGCTTTTGAAAGACATTTTACACTCTTCCAATAATGCACATTCAAATTTCTGAGCCACATTTTGCATTGTCTATTAAAACACCTCCCAGGCTGTTAAATTTCCATGCTTGCTAAAACTAAAACCTTATCTTCAAAGATGAAATCAATGTGCTTCAATCTGAGATTAAATCCCATTTCATGTGAATTATTAAACATGTTTCTTACAATTAAAAGAGCAGATTTTTTTTTTGTAAGAAAAGCTGAAAAAATGATTCTTAAGAAACAAGATGGAAACGGTAGAGTGTGTCTTGAATTTCAATTAAATGTCAATCAAATCTGTTATAAGCAATAATTAAACTCTTAAGAGAGAATTTTTTCAAACAATCTTTATCTACTTTTTTGTTCAACTATTTCTCAATTGTGTTTGTGGGCGTGTGGTACTTGCATGTAAATTCATGTATAAGAATGTTTCACACAAATGTTTGGAAATATTTTCTTTTTGAATGTATAAGAATAAGGTACAGTGTTATAGGTATGTGCCGGTGACCTTGTCCTTGGTCTTTTTGAATTGCTCACAACAATCCATTAGGAAGGGCTGTCTGCTTGGATGCCTCGATGGGGTTGAGGTGGCGTTGTTAGTAACATATTGACATTTTTGTCTGCTTGTTGGTTGTCTTTCTTCTTTAGTTAACAAAAGTTCATCGTGACCAGTAAAACTCAAATTATGCCATTACACATTTTGTAGTGGATTAAATAGTTTATGGCATGGAAAAGGAATAAATTAATGGTAGACATTTGACTATTTTGTGTGTTGACTCTAAATTTGAAGTCTTTTTACTGTTCAAGAACTGTTTTATGTAAATAACTTGGAGTTGGTTTTAAAACTAGTCACTGTTAACAAAATTTCTATATTTCATGAAATATAAATTAACAAATTTTATTTATTTATTTACCAATTTTTTGCTTTTGCCACAACTAATAACTGACTATTTTGAATAAAATGCTGACAAAAATTTTAAATCTTAAATTATATTTAGTAAAAGTTGTTTAAAATTACATAAACTTCATTGGTGAAGATTTGAATAAATAATCAATTTCTCAGTTTTAAATTCAATATTTGAAAAAAAGAGGATATATGGTGGAGTGGTGTAATGGTTGTTTTAGTGTCAAGGATGTAATCTGAGCCAAATTAAAGTTCTGAATGAAATTGTTGTATTCACTTTGTATTAATATCTCCTGCGAGGAGTATGAATTCATTTCTTTTCCCTTGATACATAGCTATGGGCAGACTAGCAAGGTAGACTGTTCTTTTTTTATCCATGATAGGCAACTAATTTAGGAGAAGGATAATGTGAATAAGTCAATGGGAATCCACTAACAATAATGGTAATACAATTTTTTAAAAGAATTATTACACTTTTTAAGTTTAAAAAACTGTTTATAGAGAAAAAGAAATTTTAGTCAGAAATCAAAAATATCTATTGACACTCATAATAATATCTATTGAATTTATCATAATAAGAATTTTTATTGAATCCATCCTAAGAATTTCTATTAATTCTATCATAATAAGAATATCTGTTGAATGTATCATAATAAGAAATATAACAAAGATGACATTGAAAGTCACAAATAGTCACCTTGACCCCCCCCCAATACTGATTGGCAAAGAATGTCGATATGTTGGGCTTCTAAACCTACTAGTTTGCCAGATAAAATGGTTTGCAAACCAAATACACAGATTAGATAAGTTAATTTATTCGGTGATGCTGTTAACATGCAACAAACTCTCATCACCACAAAAGATAACAGAGCAACATTTAATCCTCCATGAAAGACTTCATAACTGGTTTAAATATTTAGTTAAATTGAAATACTTTTAAGGGAAATGCTATATACACATTAAATATTATTCTGAGAGAATTTTTTCTCAAGATAAATCTTCACCCCAAAATGGTTGATGACAATTTGTTGCAAGATAAAATGTTGGAGATTATCTTCTCAACATGACCACTGATGAATAGGGAGCTAAAATTAAAACTCAAAGGAGAAAGAAATGGAAGCACTAAGTATTTAGGCAGGCCAGCCACAAGAGCCAGATTTAGATTAATTGATTCATTCATTTTCTATAGCTTATCAACATTTTGCAGGTTATTTAAAGCCAGCATTTTTTTTTTGAGATAATCATGATTTAGTGATGCAAGTCTTACTAATTAACCCATAGCTGGGAGGAGAAGAGGTGAATTCATACCTTTTCCAAGGGGATTTTCATGTAAGGGAATATAACAAACCCAACTAGAATTGGAACTCAGCTCTCTAATTAACAATTCCAAGCTATTATCCATTATACCACCCGCACATCCAATCTTACAGCAACTGGTATTCCCAAGTGGTCACCCATCTATGTATTTACCAGGCTTGATGTTGCTTAACTTTGGTGATCATACAGGAGCTGGTGTTTCAATGTGATGAAGTTGTAAGCTAGAAGATATAGAGCGACAGAGCCACATTCACACAGGGCTAAACATGTAATTTGACATGCTTTGTATTATACAGCTTGGGTTTGTTTTCTGTTTTAAGAATGAGTCTCTTTCAGAGAGAATAAATGAGATATTTTCTGTATATCAGGAAAGGAAGCCCAAGTTACAGCTGCAGTTTCACAATATGTTTTTTTTATTCTTTACAGCCCTTCTTATCTACAGTACCTGTATCGATAAAAGTTACTTCCTGAAAACTCCATATTGTGCTGAAACTCAGTGACATAGTAGTGTAATGTTGTACTATTAATGAGCAACGTCTGATTTCTCATCTTTTGGTGTCACAAATTCTGGTTGTATATTCTTGTTTTAAACCAAGGCAGGAAATGAAATGACATCTTTAAAACTTAACAAGAACAAATCATTCTTTTCAGCTTGTTTGTATCAGGAAAATCTATTTCAAAATTAAAGATCACTTCTTACACTTTATGCAATGAGCATATCAAATAATGCTTAATTTATTTGAGGATACTGTTTTCCTATCTTCACCAGTTTGTTGACAAGAAATTCCAACATGTTTGTGAAGCATGTGCACGCGCACACACACACACACACACACACACAATCCCCTTGTTTGACTGACAAAAGCAGAACATACACCTTTTATATAAGGAACCACAAAAGTGATGAAGTACATTTTTTTTAATAAAGCCAAATGCTGAGTATATACAATCTAAGAAACTAAATTCCTTTTCTTTCATCTTCAATATCTATCACATTTATTTTGTTTTTTTATTACCATGTTATATTTATGTTAGCCTCTAAAAGAGTCCATTGTATATTGCAGTTCTCATGCATTTCACTGTCATAAACAAACATGGACAAATGTGCCTGCAATCAGATGGAGTGTCAATCGAAAGGACAGTTTTTCCCATGACTTTTTTAAATAGATTCACTCTTCGCCAATGTTTATTGTTTCAAAAACTGATGATTACATTTGTAATAAAACCTAAACACAGGAAATTGAATTTATACATTTTCTTTCTTCTTGAGAATTAACAAAAATAATAATTATTTATTTATTAGATTGTTTATTGCAATCATTGGCAAAACATCAGCAAATTACCAATTGGTTCAAAGTTTATAAAATGGTAAATAATAAGAATTTCCTTTTAGTTGGTTTACACATTTTAATAATTTAGTAAATGTTTATGAATAAAAAATTGTTTTCATATTTATTTCTTTATAAACTGGCAAATATCAAATATTGCATTTCATTAGTTTTAATTCTGTTAGTTTTTAGAATATTGTAAATATAAAATTAATCTTATATTTTGGTCTCTTTACTTATTTATATTTAGGCAAGAATTTGATGATTTAATGATAAATTTTGGAAGCTACAATATTTTCTAGGAATTCATTATTTACCAAATAAAATAAACACAAGATTTCATGAAGACAAGGAAATGATGATGAATTTTTTTAAAACAGAAATATTTCAATCAATTCAAATGCGTTATTTATAGTTTAAATAAAAGACAAGGGCAAATATAGACAAACATGCTTGTAATAAGATGTCATGCCAAAAGGATGAGTTTTCCCATAAAACCTTTCTTTTTAACTACCTTCACACTCCTTGGCAATGTTTATTGTTTTAAAAAGCAATGATTTGAATTGCGATAAAACCTAAACACATGATGAAAATAAATTTATAAATTTTTTGTTCTTGAGAATTTACAACAAAAATATGAAATACTATTCATTTATTAGATTGTTTATTTACAAGAATAATTTTATATTTACAACATTTTAAAAACTAATGCAATTTAATATTTATCAATTTATAAAGAAATAAAAGTGAAAACATTTTTTTTTATAAACATTTACTAAATTGTTAAAATATGTGTACCAACTAAAAGGAAATCCTTATTATTTACCATTTTATAAAGTTCAAATTGATTGGCAATTGGCCAATGTTTTGCCAACCATTCCAATAAATAAGATAATAAATAGTGTAAATAAACAATTTAATGAATAAAATATATGTATAAAGAAAATATATAAATTCATTTTAATCATATTTTAAAACAATAAACATGGGAAGATAGTTAAAAAAAAATTGTGTCATTGGAAAAACCATCCTTTTGACAATACATCTTAATGTAGGCATGTTTATTCATGTTTGCCCACTAGTCTTTTAGTCTTGACTTTGGTATACCAAAGAATGAGTAGTGGAGTTGCAATTTAATGTTGTCAGTTTGTGTTTGTTTTAAGAGAGGACGTGAAAAAGATGAAAATTGAACTAAATGCAATTGTTCCTTGTGCTTTTAATGGATTGTCATGAGAATGAGTTGATAAGAGATTGTAATAAATGAATGATTTTACTGAAAATTCACTTATTGTCTGTTTTGTCCATCTTGGTGAGAGCTTTTTGAAATGTGATGTCATTGTAAGTGACCACCATAAAAAAATGTATTGCTGTAGATGAAATTTGATGTTCACATTGATATTTGTTTGCAACACCAATGAGTGTCCATCAATTTTATCAGGCTCTTTTTATAAGAGCAAATTGAATATGGACATAGAGAAACCTAAGATGTGAAGCTAAAAGCCAAATTGACTACATTTTACCATTATTAAGAGATTCAGGAATGCAGTTTTAAACTGTAAAATATACCCAACTATTGAGTGTGGGAACAATCACATTTCAGGGACATGTAACCATATACACAAGCTGAAGTGGGCCAAGGCTGTACCGAAATTACAATATGGCAGACTTCTGAATGACCTGAACTTGAAGGTGCTGCATAAGGAGAGCATTAAAAACATACAATGAATTAAATGAGAATGAAAATTTGAAGTGTCATACATTCAGAGAAGTGCTAGTAACATCAGCAAACAAGATCTCATCCCTAAGAAAAGGAAAGAAGGAAAGGATGGCAGATGAAATTCTCAACTTGCTGATAAGGAGACAGTAGACAATGCCAAGGTATGGCAGAGAATATGGGACACTGCACAAAGAAATTAGATACAAATGCAGATAGGCAAAAGAGGAATGGCTCAACAAAAAGTGTGCCGAAATAGAAAGAATGAACCTCACTAATGCATAAAAAATAAAAGAAATAACAGGACAAAAGACGTGCTCATCAACAGTACTAAATCAAAAGACAAACCGCTGATAAGAAAAAAAGAAAAAATGCTTAAAAGATTGAATGAATATATCGGAAACCATTGCTATGACAAAAGATAAAAATCAGCAATAAACAAAAATGTGGAAGGACCAGAAATACTAAAGTACAAAGTGAAATCAGCACTGGACAAATTGAACAGAAATAAAAAGTAGAAAGAATTGTAATGGATATGCTGGAAGCTTTAGATGATTCTGGAATTAACAAAATTACAAACTTTTTAACAGACATATACGACAGTGGTACTAGAAGATCTAAGTAAATCAATTTTTATAATGCTGCCCAAGAAGCCAGGTGCAAACAAATGCAAATTCCATTGAATAATCAGTCTAATGAGCCACATGATAAAACTTATGATCTAAATTCTGATGAAGAGAGCATAGCAAAATCAGATCATAAATCGGATGAGACCAGTGCAGGTTCATTAAAGACACTGGAACAAGGAATGCAATATTTATTCTCCTTATAATATATGAAAGAGCAATAAAATTTAAATGGAACAAAAAAGTGTTTGATAACTTAAGTCACAAAGAACTGCTAAGTAAGTGTAATTCCTACAGAAGGAGCTAAAGGAAAGTGAGAAAAAAGGACTAAGCATCTCTATGGTTGTCTGCAAAAGGAACAGCCCAAGATATGAACTATGAATTGGAGACATCAAAACCAAGCAAATACAAAAATTTAAATAGTGAGGAAGTGTTTTAACAGAGTACTGAAAATGCGACACAAATCTGAAGATGCATTGGAATAGTGAAAGATGCCTTTCAAAAGTGAAGCAAGGTATTAAGAAAAGGGAAAACTTTGTTAGAAACAAAGAAAAAAAGTACTGGACTGTTATGGAATATCAGTCGTCCTATATAGCTGTAAAAGGTAGACAATATCCTCACAGATGGAGAAGAGACTTGAGGCAACAGAAATGTGGTTTTACAGGAGGATGCTGAGAATGGCATGGACTGAACATGTGAGCAATGACAAAATTTTAGAGAAAATAGAATAAAAAATGACACGCATACTTAAAATTAGAAAGAAACAATTGAAATTTCAGGGACACATAATTCTCACATAATGAGGAAAGAGAGCTTGGAAAATTGAACACTCAGAGGACATGTTGGAGGTAAGAGAGACAGATGAAAGCAGCAAATGACATCCCTAATGAGCTTGTGTAAATGGTTGGTAGAACAGGGGTTAGGAGAGATAGCAAAAAGACAAAGATTGGTAAGAGCTACAAGGAACAAGAATATCTGTCTATATTTCTGAGATGAGGTATTATGTACATTATTTACATTATTCGGACTATTGTCCTCATCTTTGTCGCCATATTTATTATAACGTTTCAGCCGTTGTACACTCCGGCCTTCTTCAGGTGGTTGGAATGTCGAACTGAACCCTATTTCGCTCACTGGGGTAGACTGTTCTAGTTCTATGTGCCATGTTTAATGGATGTCACTTATCAGTTATCTCCTGTTAATTTTTCCCTTTAAAGGTTCTCCACTGCCTTAACCGGGTATTGAACTCACACTCCCATTCCTGGATGTTCTAATATCTTGAACAGAGCATGGATTCAAGACATCCATATACCGTAAGCCGACATTCACTGGACAGTACCTCAATTTCAACTCCCACCATCCATACAGCATAAAGAAAGGGATCGTCTGCTGCTTACAACATCGAGCAAAAGTCATAAATGACGACCCAGAGACATTAGATAAAGAATTGGTCAGTATAAGTAGTACCCTACAATGTAACAACTACCCTGGGTACATGGCAGCAGCCCCCCAAAACTGGGATAGGCGGGTACAAGAGGAGGAGGACAACAACACTCAGAACACAGTCTGCCTGCCTTATGTGAAGGGGTTATCAGAGAAAATACAAAGGATCTGCGGTCCATATAACATCAGGACAAACTTCAAAAGCTTGACAAAACTTTGCAGATATCTCTCCCGAGTAAAACCCCCCATAGAGGAGAACATGACTAAAGACTGTGTGTACGCTATCCCGTGAAGCTGCGGAAAGAAATATAAAGGAGAGACAGGCCCTCTCCTTAAGGTGAGGATTCAAGAACACCAGAAAGCTGTAACATGAGGGGTAGTGGAAAAATCAGGCGTGGCTGACCACATATGGAGAGTGAAGGGAGATCACCGCCCTCTGTGGGATCAGGTTGAGATCATAGACAAGGAACACCATTGGAAAATTTGTAAACTTAAGGAATCAGCACATATGCTAGGCCACAAAATCTCCTGAGCCGACCAAGCATAGAAATGAATACAATATGGGAACCAGTAATAAGGAGTGCCAGAGAAAAGCGATAATAACAACAAAGTTGCAATATGAGCTCTGGTAAAAATTGCATGATAACAGAAAAAATTGTAATATGAGCACTGGTAAAAATGGTTGCTGAAGACATTAGGTTTATAATACCCAGAAATTCATAAACAGATGTCCTCAAGGACACATGGCACAGTGGATAAAGGCATTGGTTAGATCCAATGACAGGACCCAATTCAATACCCAGTTAAGGCAGTGGAGAACTTTCAGAGGGAAAAATTAATATAACATATAACTGATAACTGACAACCATTAAACATGGCACATGGAACTAGAACTAGCGAAATAAAGGGTTCAGTTCGACATTCCAAGCACCTGATGAAGGCCGGAGCGTACAACGGCCGAAACATTGTAATAAATATGGTGACAAAGATGAGGACAATAGTTCGAATAATGTAAATAATGAAGGAACAAGAAGTTGTCAAGAATGTTGATCATCCACATAATACAGCAGGGATACGGCACATAAAAAAAATAAATAAATAAAATAAAAAGAAAGTCAATTCAAGGAAAATCTAACAAGATTGTTTAGAATAAATATAAAGAAATGCTGAAAAGTTCTCAGCCTGATTCACTTTCCTAAAATCAGTATTTGGCTATTTGGTTATTGAGATGTTGATTTTAGGAAGTGTATCAGGCTGAAAACTTTTCAGCATCCCTTTGTATATTTTTGCAACTAGTTCTGATTGTATAAAAATGATAGGAAACAAGAGAATTTAATGACATTTGTACTTAGTTGTCATCACAGTTAATAGAAATTTTGAATAATTGTGGTAAAAATCAAATTTAGAATTTTGAAACAAAGTTTTCTTTGTAAATTGTAAAAGTATGTGTACTGTAAGTTGATTTGTTTCGTAGATGGTATCTTTGCATAATAAACAATCATTTTATTTAATTTACACTATTTACATTTTATTTAACACTATTTACATGTGGACTATTGTCCTCATCTTTTTAATTGAAATGTTCATAGAAATGGACGTGGTTGATACAGAGAAACTTTATACGTTTTAGTAATATTACTTACAGTTTACACAGGAAAAAGGGAAGTATAAGCTTCAAGAAGAAGCAGAGGCATCTTGTTTCAGTTGTCTGTGAGTTTTTTGATCTCTAGCTACTCTCTGGTGGTGAGGGAGTCATTTGCCATAGACTATAGACGAGCTGGCATTTCAGTTGACTGACCCTGACACATTCTGAGTTAACATTTTTTAACACCTCATAATCCGTTTTCTACGACGTTAGTAAATTTTTCATCTTATTTTAAATTTAATTTTTCTTGGTCTTTTCTCGAATCTTACTGTTTATGTTGATTTTTTTAAATGGCTTTTTTACTTTCTTCTTTAGTCTTGAACTCTCCTTATGATAAATCTTCTTAGCACCCTATTTTATTTTTCATTTTTAAATTTTGATAATTACTGCAAAAGCAAAACAAATTCTAAATAACTTCTCTTTTGGGGTCCATAATCACAGCCTTTTCTAATGGGAATTTCTGTTTTTTTCAACTTTAAAATTTATTTTAAACCAATGCATCAGCTTAAATTTCTTTAAAATGATTTTGTGATCACTAAAAATTATTTTCTTAATCAAATTAAATAACAAAGATCTACATTTATCAAGCATGAAGGAATTTTTTACTCTAAGAAAGTAAGTAAACCGTTTTTTTTTTGGGGGGGGATATCAATAAAAAGCTGAGAAATTAATTATTAATTATAATTTTTTAATTAATGACTTTTTAAGAAAGGCACATTTTTTAAAAATTTTGATTTCGTTTTTTGTCTGAACTTTCCAAATTTAAAGAAAGTTGATGATACAGACTGAACCATTACATTTTTATTTTTTGTATTTATTTTTGACAATGTTACTTAAAAAATCGTTTATCATTAAATAAAAAAGGCTCTAACCAAATGTACATTTAAGAACTAAAAAGCAAAGAGCTTCTTGTCTTGTTTAATAATGTCTAACGACAATTGTACACTAACATTTTTATTTTGACTTTGAAAATTTGTAAAATAAAAATAAGATTAAAAAAAGACGAAACGCGTCTCAAGAAAACTTTTTCCACTTTGTTATACATTTCCCCCCCAAAGTGAAGTTAAAAAAATGCTTGTAATGTAAGTTAAAAATGAATCAGTTTTGCAAATAAATTTTCTTGTTTCACTATTAAATTTCTGTTCGGTATATCTTATTTCTGTTGGTTTGTGAAATAGGTCGAAAATCAGATTTGTTAATAATCTATTACTAAAAAGAATTTATAAAAAACTAAAGAAATATTTTTAAAGCATTTTTTCTCTGTGAGGAGAAAATGTACAAGTGACACTGAAGTCTATGACTAAAAAATTACCTAAATAAATTTACAAAGGACTAAAGAGTTTTACTTTTTTTAAAAATTTTACTTTGTTCTCATTGACGAAAAAAATTGGTAAAAAATATAACTTTGTTTCAAGTTAATTACAAACATTAAAATTTTTTTCCTCGGACCAGTTTTTTTTACTTTTGCAAACCTTGTAGAGCCCATTTACTTTGCGAACATCTCCAGAACTTTTGTATAAAAGCCTTACACACCAAAATAGTGACCTTTTAAATGAAATAAAAACAAACTGTTCCTAATATCTCAATTTTTTTTTCTTTTTGACTTTCTTCTCATAAGTATTTCGCCTCTAAAACACCTTCCCTCTGTGATCACTTCTCCTCCGGCTCTTAATAGATAATAGATTTCCAACCCACACATATGTCACGCTTCTTACCCTCCCCTCCCTCTCGCTCTCTCTCTTTATATTCTGACCATCCTTAGTTGGGTATAATATACACACTGACACTGGCAAAACAATACAGTGGTACAATTTTAAAGGCATTTGTGAGATTTGTTCAGTTATTGGTTTTTATCTCCTAGTCCTATGACAACACCTGGGCGGTGGTGTCAGTCACTTTGTCAACTCTTAAAACGTCGACGACTCGATGTATGTCTGCTTTACCTAAAAACTCTTTCCATGACAGCTGCCCTGAAATGGCAGCAAAACTGCTAAGGTTTTTTAAACAAGTGAGTTTATTCATTCGTCATTTATTTATTATAAGTTCACTTTTAAATAATTTCTCATAGAAATGCTAAATAATTTTCTTTTCTTCATTGCTAGACGTTCGGTCTTTTTTTTATTATTATTCATTCAACAAGTCAACTGACAAAGTCAAAATGAAACTTTCACTTTTTTTATATTTATTTTTTGTTGTTAAAAAGAAATCTCAAGTTTCTTGTTAGTTTGTTTTAGCTAAGAAGACTAAAATTTAGATTATAAAACTTTGAACATTAAAGAAATAATTATATTTTTAAAATTACCAATGAAGTTTCTGTCTTCAGATTTTTTAAAACTAATGAAAACCTTAAAATTTTATAAAACTGGAAAAATCTAATTGAGATTTTACAGAATTATTTTCTTGTGATCTTGCTGAAACTTTTGATGATGATTACAAATATTTGGTTATTAGTAAAACTTAGTACAATGTATATTATCGTGTAAAAATGCGGAATAGCTAATTTCATTACTTTTCTTTTTTAAAAATGGATACATTTTAATAAATTATGTAATTGATTAATTAATATAGCAACGAACTCCTTGAAATTCCGAATTCACAAATATACCCCCATTGATTATGAGTTATGATGTATTGTTTTAGTTTTCTTTTTAAAAAAGTCTTTAAATGGAGCCAAGAGATCTCAAAGAAAATTTTCTTTTAGGGGGAGGAGGGGGCTTTATTCTTCATTCTTACCTATTGACGGTCTTTAAACGACTAAAAAGGAGAGAGAGGAGAGAGAATAGACATTATTTATTTTTAGTTAAAAAGTAAAACTGTTAAACACGTGTTCGACTGAATTTTCTCCCTACAACCATATCTAGATAATAAAAAAAAGTTTTTCTTTAACTTCTAGAGAGATTGTCTCAAACTCAAAGGTACATTTTATTTTAATTAGATTTAAAATTTATTTAACTTATGGAATACGCGGAAAATTAAATTCATTCATGAATGGTTTGCGAGACTGGCCTGTTTATTGCTTTTATGCACTCAATCACCTTTTGATATAATTGAATGAAATTCGGAAAACACATGTTGGTCTCGGTCAAGTTCACGATCAACAGCTTGCAAAAAAACTAAACCGCAATAAACATTAATTTCTTTCTTTCGTCTGTTGCTTTTTGCACGTGATCATAATGGCTAAAAATTGTAAAGTTTATGGTTCTGTTAATTTTCATCTGTTGTTACTTTTTAAAAGAACAAGAATTTAATGAAAATACTTGTTACAAGTCTTTAGGAAGTTGTAGAGAGCCATGATCGCTGATGTCTTGAAAGGACATGGCACATCACTGTTTTTTGTCTGTCAGTGTTTAGTTTATTTCTCCTTAAAATAATTCCTTTTTTTTTTTTTAAACAAGTGGACCAATGTATTTAAGTAGTACCGCCTTGTCTTTTCTTCAGTCAGTGTTACACTTTCAATTTCTCCTCGTAATAAATCACCTCAATGTATTTTATTTTTAAGTTTGGGATGTCGATTTATTTGAAAGTTAAAAGATAAACGTACAAGAAATAAATAAATCCGTACCATACTTCCCTTTCTTTATTAAATAAGTTATTTGCTTGGATTTTCCATTTGATCCCCCCCCCCAATTTCATGTTCTTGCTTTTACTTCATGGTAATTTGTCTCTTTCTTTAACTTCCTCTAAATTGATTTATTTATTTATTTTTAAAGATAGACTATGTAAATTGTAAAATTCATTGACTTGGGCAAATGGTTAGTAATAGAATGTTTTTGACTTTATAACTGAAACTAGTGAAATATTTTTTCTTATCCGACAACGTGTAAGTAATAATAATTAAATTACGAATAATTTCTATTGAATCCACTAATAATAGTCATCAAAAATAGTGTCTGGATGTTGAAAAAAAAGTTATAAAAATGTTAATTATACCCAGCACTGTTTACATTGAACTGAACTTCATAAAATTACTGTTTTTTTAATATTTTAAGAAGCCGATCCATTCTTCAAATTTCATCAGGTATTTAATTTAAGGAATTCAATTGTCTGTCTTCCAGGAAAAAATATGGCGACTGAAAATCAGACCAATCCATTGCAACAGCGCTATATCAAATTGGTTTATTAATGACCATGATTTTTATTTTATCTGTACTGGAAATTTTTTTCTTACGAAATACAGTTGACTAGGGCAAAGAGGGGATCAGTTGATCCGCTGTGTTAATAACTGTGTAAATATACGAAAACTGTTCAATTGTCTGATCAATGTTTGGTTGGGTAGCACTATGTCAATGTTTGAGTTTTAAAAACTCAATCTAACTCTGTTGGATAAGATAATAAAAAAAAAAGTTCATTTGTACTTATGTGTCATGTTAAATTTAAAATTATGAAAATAGATTTTTAAAATATTTCTTTTTAATTATAAAACTAATAAAAAGGCTCATGAAATTCTGTTGTGATAACTTTTTTTAACAAGGATCTTTCTTTACATAACTTGAAGTGGATAAAAGCAAAATTTAAAAAAAATGCACATTAAAATCGTTAAATGATACTAGTAAGTAATCTTTAACTATATGCAAATACCTTTTTTAAGAAAACTTATAGATATTCAAACCTAATTGTTGTTTTTTCATGGTTAAATTGCGTAAAAAATCTTAATGCATGTGAAAAGACATTTTGCTGGCAGACTTGAAACATTTTGTTTGATCTACTTTTAAGAAGTTTTAAGGGCTAAGATCAGAAGAACTTTTTGCTAAAATAACTATTTGTTTACCATTTCTTTGTAGCAGTTTTTTATCAGTTCATTCAAGGTCATTTTAATACTTAAACAGATTCAACTTCCAATATGTGATAGGAAGAACTCCCAAGACATCTTCTCCATGAAAAATATTTACTTTCAAAAGTGCTTCTCTAATTTGTTAAATGACAAAAAAAAATGTATGATACAATTTCTTCTTTTTTTTTTTTTTCTGGCAATTTTTAAAAAAAAAGTGTAATTATTATTATTAAAATTGTATATTTCAATTCAGATAATAATGTAATTCTTGCTATTAAAATAGCACCCAACTCTCTTTCAGCTTTTTGCTTTTCTGTCAACTATAATCTTCAAAGATTTAAATGCAACATCAATTGCCATCTTCTGTCTCCTTGAATCCTGTTCCTTTTATTGTCCTTTCTCCTCAGTAATGTTTTCTCTGTCTCCTTCACTCTCAGTAACACTTGCATCTTAGTGGCTTTATTGCCTTGCTTGGTATAAAAATAAATGAATGATAAAAATAAACAAATAAACCTTTTTTTATTTTCCAATATGAAAGAGCCTAATGTTTGATGGTGGCAATGCTTCATCCCTTTACAGTGATGAACATTAAACTTGTAATTATTACTTTGTCAAAAAGATTGCTTTGTGTTTTATCATTTTATTATTTCTTTGCTGAATACATAACAATGTAGTTTTCATGTTGGTCTTAATTTCTTCATATTTTAGTTGTTAGTTTCAAATTAGTTTCTCTGCTTCATTTTCACAGTTTGATCTTTTTGACAATGAAAACATATTATTGATAGTCACTGAAAGCTGATCAGATCTTTGTCACTTTAATGGTAGTAGCCCTAACTGTGTAGAAAATGAAATTAGCACAGCACAATCATCCAAGATGGGTTATCTAGAAAATTAACATTTGAAATATTTAATTTTATCTTGACTTGAATGATCATCCATGGAAATCAGGCAATTCTAATCTCCATCAAATAAGCTTTTCATTTCTATATTTGTGGGTAATCTCTACAATATCTGAATTTCATGTTTTAAACTAAACAAAAATAATGTAAAGTGAATTTCTCACTATTGCATGAATTGGTAAATGATTACTATATACTCCAGGGATTAAACTAAGAAAAATTGTGTGCACCTTATAATTTAAACTATCTGTTGGTCATATAAACAGGTGTTGGCAGATCATGTTCTTTTCATTACTGCACAAAATGAGGATGAAACACTACACATTTATTTTGTATCCTGAGAGGGCTATACCACCACCACTATTACTACTACTACTACTCCTCTTATTATTATTCAGACAGTAAAAGTGTAAGGATGATTGTATTTTTTTACAAAACTTAATTCTGCTTAAATATTATTAAACCTCTTTTCTTTCTTTTTTTCTTTTTCTTGGTTCATTGATGAAACTTAGTATGAAGAAAGTAAGAACTAAAATTTGGCAAAAGCTTCCTTGATTTTTTGGATAATGAATTCTTGGGTGAGAATAACTAATTGAATTTTACAAAATTGGTTGGATTTTCTTTATTACTGAATTTAATAATCAAGTTAGAACAGGAAATTTTATTGAACTGCTATAGATAAAGATAAGATCTTGGCTATAAAAGAAATGTTATCATTTAATCACTTATAGACAGAGCTATGCTGTTAGTGTTAGTATTTTCAATAATTTTTATTATGATGACCTTGAAATCTGGTGTAAAGAAATTTCAGTTATGGAATTATACTTTTAAAAGTTTTTTCTTTGTGACTAAATTATTCTAATTAGAGTAAAAAGTGAGTAAAATAAGGAATAATATTCAAAGATTGTCAAATACAATGAACACCTGAGGGTAGTAGAACAGTTGGTACAAACATAGTATTGTAAACCAGGATTTTTCAAACTATGGGTCTCAACCCTTCAGTGGGTTGCGAGATAAATAAAATGGGTCACAACAAAAAAAGAAAAATACGCAAATGAGAGCAAATTGTAGAATATAAACGATTCTACACCTTGCACAGCACTCGTAAATCTTTGCTAGTTTTTCACCAAAAGATAAGCTCGTATTATATTTTATGGTCTTTAAATATAATTATATACAGGGTGCGATGGGTAAATTGACGCCCATTTTATATTTTTAATTTCATGCATGTGCAATGTTTGTTTTTGATTTTGTCGACTGCACAGTATAGTAGGGTCAGTTGTGCACTGTCTGTGAGAAAAAGAACACCATGACACAATTCACTCTGCCAGAAATTTGGAAACAGTGTGCTGTACAGCTTGGTATTTGCACCAGAAGCTCTAGTACAAACATTTCAGTGTTTGGGTGTCAATCTGAGGACAGTGCAGAGGATTTGGAAAGAGTTGGAGGAGTCTAATGGTGATTATCAAGGTACAGTAGCACTCTAATTGTTTTGATAAGAAAAGAACTGAATTTGTTGGTGAGGCCCTCAGACTCAACACGGTGGCCTACATCAAGTGCCTTGAGGAGGTAGTGGTGCCCTGGGTCAAGAAGGTGGCTGCTGGAAGACCCTATGTCTGTCAACAGGACTCTGCACTATGCCACACAAGGAGAACCCAGTCATGGCTGTCAGACAATTTCTGTGACCATATTGCCCCCTTACATCTGGCCAGCTAACTCCCCAGACTGCAACCCGCTTGATTATTATGTGTGGGACGCATTTGAGCAAGAGACCAACAAAAATCCTTGTAACACTAAAGATGACCTGAAGGCAAGGATTATGGCAGGGTTCACCAACTTAAACAAGGAGACCATCCAGAAGAGTTGCACAAGATTCTGAGGTTGCCTGGAGGCTGTCGTTGAAGACAGTGGTGATTTTATTGGATAAATTTACTTTTTAGTATTTCAAGATATTTTTGTCTAATTTTGGTAAATATATTTGTTAAAATGAGATGTCAATGTTATTTCATTTTTGCATAATTTAGATGACAATGTATCCATCGCACCCTCTGTGTGTGCGCGTTATATATAGTCTGTTCTCATTGAGTTTATATATCTTGTTGCAGACTGAGTGACAGGATTTCCTTTAAGTTTGTTTTTCTGAAAGTACTAATTTTATATCCATACAACTAGATAATAGAAATGGATACATGCAATTCCAATATGTACGGATCATAAGAAATATACATATAAATTGTCAATATTGAAAAAAATGAATCTAGTGAACAGTTTGTCTTTGATTTATTACACGTAGGTATAATGGGTCACAAGGCAAAATGGGGTTCTTGCTGTGGGTCGCAGTAAAAATAAAAAGTTTGAAAAATGCTGTTATAAACAATGCAGATGAAAAGATTTTGAATAATTATCACCCCCCACCCCATGATAGCATAATCGGTACATTAACAATATCTAGAAAGGCTGGCAAAAGTTTTTTTTTTTTTAATTTTACCTGTCAAACAAAATTTCTTTTTGTTTACTTGTCTAAGTATTAAATATTTTCCCTACAGGTATTCACTTGTACTTTTCAGGTGTGTTAAAAAGGAAATAACTAAAATAGTTTATCTATATTATTTTACCTGCTGTGGTTTCTTATGTCTATTGCAATAACTATTTTCTTGGAAGAAAAGAATTGTAAAAAAAAAAAAAAAAAATAGATGTTGAATTTTTGTGCTCATGTCAAGGGCTACTGAAAAGTAATCCAAACAGTTTCTTAAAATCTGACCAAATAAGCATCAGAATTTCTTTTGGCTGAGAATTTTTAGCATCCCTCTTCATAAGTTGGTTGGAAATGAAGATTTTGTTAATAAAAAATATGGTGGGTGGTGGTGGTGGGGGTTGCATCAAGTTCTGTTCATAAGAATTGAGGAAGATTTTGTAACATTAGTTTTTATGCGATTGCATCACCACCCAAATATCAGATTTTCTTCTTTTTGTTGAACTAAGAAATTTTCAGCACCCCCTGTACAGTGTAAAAAATCTTTCAGTTTGTGCTACTCTTGCATGAAATTTGACATAAATTCCTTGTTACAATTTTTTTGTCAGCATTTAAACTACCAGTGTGTCAATAACTAAAGCATGTCTTTGTCTCCAGTTATGTGACAAACATATCCTCTGAAGAGCCTTGTGACTACAAGCAAAAATATCAACTCTACTAAACTGCATATTTGTATAAACATTTTTAAATGAGGTCGTGTTATAAACCTGAGAAAATTCAGTCACTCTTAAGCCATATTATAAACTAAGTTTAAAAGAAAGACTTTTGAACTGTTGTTAGAAGTTATATATTTATTTCAACCTGTATAGATATTATTAATGACATCACAAGTCTTCATTTTTCTGTCTTGTTTTTTAACTAAGGCTAAATTGTAATTTAAAGTTTCTTTTGCATTAGAACAACATTATTTTAATTTTATTTTTATTGTATAAAGTTCTTCAATGATCCGATTATTTTACTTATAATCGGAAACAAATATTAGTAAGATAAAATTTTTGAAGTGTTAAATGTTTTGTTATTTGGATGAATATGCTCATTTTGTTTATTATACTCATGTTTCAACCATTGTACCCTTCAGCCTTCTTCAGATATCTGTACTTGATAACCTTCTTGGGATTTCACATTTAACCCTTTATTCAATCCATGGTGCTATGGAATGGAAATTTTCTTCTTTAAGTTAGTTTTTTGATAGTATTCTGCTATAATGTGTCATTGTTGTTATATTGCAGTAACACACGTACAGAAACTGGATCATTATACATAGATGATTTGATTCTTTTTTTTTTCTCCTTAAAAATTCTACATTTAATTTTGATTTTCGCCTTTGTTCAGTAATGTTTGTGTAATTTTAAAATGCAGTGTAATGTCGTCACTTGTGGTGAAAGTTAAAATATTATTCATGTAATGTTTTTTCTCCTGATTTTCTATTCATATCCAAAGTTATTTTGGTTTACATTTGGCTTTTGTTAATATGTTTTTAATGATTTTAAATTTCTTAGTAATTAGAAACCTGATATGTTGAAGCCACTGAAATTCACCAGGTGTGCCTTTTTATCCATCTGATCCTCGTCAGCCATTTCTGACCACTTCTTCCCAGCGCCATTTCTGTTACCTTTTATCCAGTTCTTCACTCTTCTGAATTCAGTGTCATCTCTGAGTCATTGATGAACATTCTTGTTGGTCATTCTCTTGATCTTTTCCACAATTTGGATCCCATGTTAAAAGCTTATGCACAACTTCTTGTTTACAGTGCCTTTTACGGTAATATTCCTACTTAAAGTTGGAAGGTCATTTAATAAGCAAGAGTCATCTGTGTCACTGAAGCCAGTTGTTAAATGAAAAGAACTTTACTAATTTATGTTTTCCTTTTTTTTTTCTTTTGCTTTCTTTTGTAATTTTATTTAATCTTTTTCTGATTTGCTTCAAAGAAATTGAATTTTTTTTTTTTTTTTTTTTTTTTAAAGAAACAATGCTAAAGAATGATTTTGTTAGATTTATCTCTAAGATTTAGACTTCTTATTCACCAATTTTATTCAAGCAGAAATATTAGGAAAGTTTGTTCTTGCAAATATTCAAACATGTATTTGGTCAAAAAATAATCTTGTAATTTCTATCTGAATTTCTAAAATGAGGGATTATCTGTTATAAACTGATTTATTCAAACTGTTGACCTCATTTTTGGCTGTTATAGTCACAACATTTCTGATATTCTAAATTTCTTTAGGTGCTGGTCACATTTAGTGAGCTTCTTGAATGGTACTTGTTATTTACTCTATTGTGGTTAGATTCTTTTCATTCTACTCCCCATGATTACAAGTCAATGCTTTAGCTTGTCCAAGTTTTGGTTAGATGTTACCGTTTACCTGGTGTTCCTTAGTTTAGTCCTTAAGTTGAGCAGTAAAATCTATATACTTTGGTTTAGTTAAATAAACAAAAACATCACAAAAATGAAATGACAGAACAATTAATATGAGAGAGTTCCTAACATAGACAACAGAAAAAGAACACTGAATTGAATAAAGAATTTAGCTTGAAATAAAGAGAATCTCACCAACCATGATGATCATCAAAAGAAAGCTGGTGGGTACAATCGCATGTAAATATTCTCTCATTGGACCTGAATGGACATGTAGGGATGACACTTGACTCATTCAGTCAGCTTGCCGACAGTTCTTACTGTTTTATATCAACAGTGCAAAAGGTATGAAATAATGTATCATAGATTGGCATTCACCATTTGTATTGTCAAATGTATGCAACAATACAAAGAGGATATACTTTGTATAAATATGGAATCTGACTATTGTCAATATGCTGTTTATTATGTTACCTGAATGTGTGATCAGTTTTATTGTAATACAAATTTATTATCTTTTATATTTAATATTGAAACAATTATTAATGGTGACACAATTTTTATCTTCTGACTATGTATATGCATGCACAGTACTGTTAAACTTTAAATCTGTCTTAGGCAATGGAAAATTGCCACCATGTAAATATGTGTGTTGGTTGTGGACAGTAAAATGTCTTGAATGTCATTTGTGATTAACAATTGTCACAATTCTGTAATTGACCTTAACACACACTTTGTTGTGAAGTGGAAAACAGAAAAGAAAACAATACATTTAAATTCTTCAAATCAACTCTTTCAATTTCTTTACTGATTTTAAAACATTGCCCAATGCCATTTTCATTCAAGCAAACAATTTCGGGAGAAAAAAATTGCTATTATTTTATAGAATTTCATTTAACATTATTTCAGTGAAAATAAATGTAAAATGTTGCAAATAATTTTTGAAAATCAAAATCTTTAATTGTTTTTTTTGTTTTGTTTTTTTCCAGGGAAAATTTAATGTGATTATTTAAGTATTTGCTATAAAATAACAATCTTTTCTCTCACATTTCACAATTTTTTTCTGCACCTTTATTTTTTTCTCCAGCAAACAGATAAGTACATCAGGATGCAATTTACTTTGTTTTTTAACATCATTTTATTTATCTTTTGGGGGATAAAACTGATATTTCTTCCTCAATTAAGGCTAGTGAATCCAAGCTACCTTGCTATTTTATAATTTGGAGAAGAGCTAGATTTATGCCTTTTCCAAGAGTATTAATGCAAAGTGAACCCAAACTACCATCACTGGAATTTGAACTCAGCTCACCCATCCCCTTTTCCATTCTGTTAACAGTTAGGCTATCTTTACCTCAAGACTGTATATAAAATGAGAGTGTAACACTATTTGGGTTGCTGGTAATTAATAATAAGAGCTTTGAATATCAAACAAAAATTAGATAAACTGTCATGAAAAGGGTTAAATGGATATCAGGAACAATAGATTGATAACAATTTGTTCCCAGAGAATCGAAAATTCGAAAACAAACCAAGTAGCCGGCTAAGAACAATACTTAATTTGTACTACGGGCAAAGTGTTGACAGTTGATTGATAATGCCACCATCAGTGTGTCCGTGGAATTGTGACCATGGAATCGACATAAGGAGAATTGGATAAAATTTTAAATGCCATTTACAGGTAAAAAGGTTATTTAAGGAATGTTTCTAAAGCTGAACCAAAGGATATGAGAGCCAGGTGTCAAGTATCTGATTTTGTAGGCTTTTATAAAACCAACTTGGCAAAATCTTTCTGCAGAGATATCAGGATTGAAGACAATAACTACCTGGCTTAATTTTTTTAAATTTTTTTAATAAAAACATGGCCAAATGATTGTCACCATAATGTAAGTCTCTGGGTCGAGGATGAGAAGGCCAATTGTTTATTCAACTTTCAGACCAGGAAAAAGAAATCAACACTGGTGTCAATTCATTTTTGAGATTAGCATTTTGAGCAATAATTTTTTTTTTTTTTTTAATTACTCTTCGCTGAAAGATGGATGTGAAGGAGCAGAAGAGTGATCAGGGAAGGAGGAACTGCCTGCACTCACTGAAGGGTAGCAGGCACAGATGAGACACCAAGGAGGGTGAAGTAGTTACCTACTCCCACTGAGGAGCATTAGTGAGAAATGCTAAGAGGAGGAAGAAGCTGAATAATGCCTACAGCTGGTACTAGAGAAAAGTGGGGGACTTCCAAATTGAGAAATAATTAATTTCTCAGCACCAAAAACAATGAAGGCAACAGGTGGAGAAAATACCAATTCCTCAACTGCACCTCCCCCCCGCACCAGTTTTTGGCAGACATCAATAAATACAAATGCGCAAAGTGATTTCAGAGACAGAAGAAAGCCAGAACAGAGTGCGAGACAACACCCATGACTATCTGCCAATATGAACCTCCGACATCAGCCTTGAGCCAAACTTACCAAATCAGCTAAACAAACTTTGTTAGCTCCACAAGCCAAACCTTACTATCTTAACCAAGTGTTGCATCTGATTTAGGAATAGATTGGGTCGACAAACACCTGTATGCTGACATCTAGACCCTAACAACTATTAGCAAACCATTGTATGCAGTGCTCGATACAAAAATAGTAAATATTTTTTTAATATTATTTTGAGCGTTGTTTTTCTCCTATTTTGCTGTACAACTTTGGTGTGCTTGGACCAGCCCAACACAAGGATACCTGTGATGAATTAATCTTGATTATGATTAACCAATCATAATGTATGATAGGGCAGGTTGAGATTGAAGAGATCACTCAATCGCTCAGCCGTGGTACTGGACGTCTTGGACGACCAGGGAAGGTATAGAGTTACAATTGGTTCTTGTGAACCATAAGTTTACAGAGAAACTAAGAAGAGGTCTTTTAAATTATTTTTGTGATTTAAGTGATTATATTTCAGTGTCAGTTAATACATCAAGTTTTAATATTATCAGATATCAATACTGATGACCATCATGAAAAGGAAGGCATTTTTGTCCAAGTCATCAATAAATACTGGAAGGTAGTCTCACCTGCCCTCTCTTGATATAGATTTTTGAATTGGTATTTCCTATGAAGTATAGAATCTTTGAATGATCAGTGCTCAAAACTGTTACTCATTTTATAAATGGAAATGCTTGCTCGTTGACTGTTCTGTATTGCAATAAAATTCCTGGTGAGCATGTTTATTCATGTTTCTTAATTCTACTGATTATTATTTGATATTAATGTAATGTTTAGAATTTTTACACAAAAAGTCATGTGAGATACAAATTCTTGATAAACTTTATTTGTTTTACTTATTTTAGTTGTGTGGTTGTAATATAAGATGGAATGTAAGTAGAACCTTTTGTGATAGAAAAAACAACCTTTTGCACCAGAGTGTTGTTTGTTTCAGGGTTTGGAAAATAGATAATACTTGTCCAACACAAATATTTTCATTAGATTAGTAGTTTTGAAGCTCTTATCTACTAATCTTGATTAGTAGGTTTAAAAGTTAGTGTCAAAGACTGTGAGAGTTGCTTGGTTTGTTTGCATTAACAAAACACAAATCTTGCAAAATCTAGCTTTTCTCTTCTGAGCTTGTTTCCAATATCTCTTATTTGCAAACTTGGAAAATAGAAAATTAGTTTAGAATTTAGTATCTCTATCCATATACTAACTATGGAAGCAATTACCAGTGTCATCGTTAGTTGTGAATTTGTACACATTGTATTCATAATGCAATTATTATTGCTGTTTGCAAAGCTTAGTATAGTACTAAGCCAAAGGGAAGGGGTTATGTTGTTTCAGTCTTTTAACTGAAGAGGATTTGATTTGTTTAACAGCATATCAACTTATTATGGACCATTTAATGCCGAAATTTAATTTTCTTGGAAGCTTTGACATAATTAAAATGTTATTTTGCTTTCACAATAGAATACATGGTAGAAGATACTCAGCTTTTGTGGATATACATATTTGTGTGGACATAATTATTAGCGATGGTGATATGTGTGTTTTATGTTGTAGTTTAGTTGAAGTTATATTTTGGAATGCAGTTTGATTTCTTTAAGAAATTGTCGGATATTATACAGCTTAATGTCATGAAAGAGTTCTTTCATGTTGGTTGATGATTGATTATATTTAGCAGCATATCAACACCTCTATGGGTAATTTAATGCCAAAATCTAAATATTTTGAATGCAATTGTATACCTTCAAATACAGATAAAATCTATTGTTGGTCATTTTGCTTTAAAAATGTATTGTGTGTTATTTTACTACAAATAAGTATTTTTTGCTAATTTTATTTTTATACTTTCATAGTGTTTTTTTTTTTAGTTTGGGGGTTCACTATTTGCCCATAGCTGGAACCCTAACAGATGCTACCACTCCAGGTCAAGGTGGATCTAGGAATAACAGCAATTAAGATGTGGTTCCATGCTGCTCAAAACCTCCAATCTCAACTGAATAGCATCTGTCTGCTTTGAAAAACAGCATTCTAAATGTTTTCTACCTTGGCTGGAATGCCATTACCATCCTGTCATTATTTAAATGTTTGTGATTGATATTTATTTAATTTTTACTAATGTTCACCCAATACAAGGCTCAAGAGCCACTCAAGTTAGAGGGTTACTGTGTAGTGTTGTTTCAGCGCCAGAAAGGGCAAGAATTGAAGTTCTTTGGTCTATGCAGGAAAGAAACGGCTAAATCTAGCCTTGAAGAGGTCAAGATTTAACAAGTGAATAAAATTTCCAAGCTCGGTCAGAGATGTTAGAAGTATAGAGCTGAAGTAGATTTCAGAATGGTTTTATTATTGGTCTATTAAAAAAGCTTTACTACACAGTTATGAACTTCATATTTTGCACATTGACATATAAATGGGTCATGTAATACTCAGCATTATTATTTATAGAAAATATTTTTCTGTTTATAATTAGTCAAGGAATTGCATTGAAATAACTGCAACAATCATTTTCATCTTAGAACTGTTGACTAGTTTTTTTTTTGGTCTTAAATGAATAAAAGAATGAATTGTTTTATTTAAATTATTACCAAACAGTTCATTACATAAATTTGTCTGAAATTAACACTATTAATCTGTTTTGATACAAAGTTTGAGTATATGAATAAAGCTAGTCATATGCAATGTAAAACAGAAAATAAAACATTCCAATTTACTTGGAAAATTCTTTGAATTTGAATTTTCTTTTTAACAGGAACAAATTAAACCTTTCATAGTATTTTATAGGATCTTGTTCCATTCTTCTTTGCAAGCAGTCTTTTCGTATCAAAAAAATATTTTGATGATCCCAAACTTGTGTACAATTGACTCTTTAGGGCCTTAGAAATGTCCTTGTTGTTCAAACTTATGATGGAGATTGGTTTAATTTTTGTTACTTGATGAATTCTATAAATTCAGCTAAATTAATAATTTTTTGTTTATTATTAAAAAAAAAAGTTGATGCAACAAATGACAAATTTTCCACTAGAATGACTTTCTTTATTGGTAGATAAAGTTTTTGAGCAATTTGCATATTTTGATAGGAGAGAGATTTAATTATTTGTTAAGTCTTAGCTTAGTCTGAAACAAAATAATTGACAACATTCAGACATGCTTACTAAGCATAACATTTTGATACATTCTTAATCCTACTTAAGTACTCTCCCTTCATAATATCTTTTTCTAAGCTTAGTCAGCAACTAATGAATTGTTTTCTTCTACACTGTCTTGCATATCTAGGCACTTTCATTATTCAGTCACTCTAACTCAAACATTAATCAGTCTATCAGGCCAACCATCGGTGGGGGGGGGGGTCAGAAAGTCATTAGGATGGCATTCTGTATCATAGCATAGCTGGTCAATGTATGTGGTTGATAGGTAACCCAACCTGTCCTGCTCCATGTCTAGGTGTCCAGAACAGTAGATCACTTGTGAGTTCTTGTTTTGCTGGCCAACCTGTAAAGCACACTCTGCATAGAAATAACAGGGATGAGTCTATAGAGCTGTGATTTAGTTGGATATTGTCTCCAAGAGATGTTAATTGTAGCTCTCACCATCTGGGTGTATATTCCATCAAGCTTAGTCTGGAAGGTTTTAGTCAATGTCCAAGCAGTGGCACCATACAATAACAGTGGATCGAAAGAATCTCTGCTTGAGATTGTCTGGTAGATCAAATTTCCAGATTACATCTATTTTATTCAAGATGGCCCAGGTTTTAGCTATGCAAATTTTTACATCGTTTTCAGAATTTATTTTGCTTCCTTGTTATATAAAAGATTTGACAGATTTTATTGATTCACCCGAGATGACTCGATACAATATAATAATTATGCTTGTCCCTCCCTTTATTTGTTCCTTATTTTGCATGACCATTGTGCCCTGCCGTAAACAATGGACTATTCAGTTTTGATAGGCTACTTCGTGTCAATGAGAAAATGAAAGAAAGTGAAAATAGAAGTGTTTCAGTGAAATCGAAAAACTTGTCAATTTCAAGTGCTTTCATTTGTATCTCCTTACTTCTTAAAATAGAAGCCAGTATTCATAGTTATGATCGTTATTACAATATTTTGTTAAAGTTGTTAAGCTCAAATATTTAACGATATGATAGAGAAAATTTTTATTGTGTTAGAATTTGCCATGAGCTTAATAACTCATTAAATGATGAAATCAGAAATTCCAAATAGGGAAGCCATGAAATTTTTCACAGGTTAAAACTATTTTTTAGTAATACAGTATATTAATTATTCTTTATGGAAATTTTAAATATTTTCCAAATGCCCAAATATATTTTTTTATATGAGGGGGTGTTGAAAACATTTTAGTGTAAGGAGCCATTCCCCTTCAAAAAAACAAACAAACAAATAAAAAAAAAAACAACTACAAAATAATCTGATCATATTTTGGGAAATGGGTTGGGCTAATGAATATTCAAAACCTGTGTGTGTGTGTGTGAGAGAGAGAGAGAGGTGGGTACACCAGTTATTTGATAACATATTTTCAGCTGGCTATAAATGAGAGATGACCTGATATGTTACACAGCATGCACTAAATTTGAACACTTTCATTTCATGTATTGAGTGCATTAACATAGCAGCTTCCAATCTGACACATAAAATGATAAGAAATGGTCATTCAGAGATATACAACTTCTTAAAAGTGGCTAGGTTAATGTTGGGATATCCATGGTGATGAACACTAAATTTATTTGATCTGTGATAGTGTTGGTCATCGTTAGCAGTGAGGGCCATATCGTATTGTCTCACTTCTTCCCACAAGGCTTCATAACATGGAATTGTGATTGCAGCCAAATATATTCCAGTAAGATTATGCTTGTTCCCATAAAGAGCACAGGACCCAAGAGTATAGCTTCCCCACTCTCCCCAATCATATCACCCTCTTAGCTCTCTTGATTTGAATCCACAAAATTATTATAGCTGGGGAATTGTCATTGGTAGGGAGACCAAGCAGTAGCTCTACAATAACAATGGGCCAACATCAACAAGAACTGTGGGATTCAAGCATGCAGTCACTTTCAAGGTTGCATTGTGACCATCCTTAAGGCGGATGGTCACTTTATTAAATAATGTTTTCCTCTTTAGGCAAGTTGAACATGGATACAAGTATTTTTGAAAATATACTTTTTAAAAAAAAATTTAAATTCTGTATATTTCTTTTACTGATGTTTTGTTCTCAATTAACTGGCACACTATGTATGTATGTATGTAAACTACAGTTCAAAAGTTCGAGGCCATCCTCGGTAATTTTTTAAATTAGCCCAAAAAGTAGTTGCTTTGTACTTTAAGAGAAAATTATTGTACAATGACTCTAAAAAAAGTGACACATGATTTTTTTTTAATTAGAAATTTTATTATGATAAAAAGAAAAAAATCATTTTCTGATTAAATTTTGCTCTTCTTTAGCCTTGATTGCTGAGGCACAAATTCTTGGTATTCATTGCAAAAGTTTCTCAAAGAATAAGTTTGGTAATTGATTCCATTCTTTTTTCAATGACTCTAAGAACTCTTTTTCATTTTTTGGATGGAAAGGTTTCACTTTTCTGTCAAGTGCATCCATGCTAATTCTGGGAATGGCTTCAAACTTTTGAAATTGTGTGTGTGTGTGTGTGTGTGTGTGTGTGTGTGTGTATATATGATAAAAATATAGTTTAAGGGTTAGAGTGTATGTAAATATAAAAGTGATTTCAGCACCAAGGGGCAACAGTCTGTTTCATGCTTGCCTGCAATCTTCCTGGTCTGAAGATGGTCAAGCATGAGACAGACTGCCACCAGTTCAGTGTCCACTTATATATCTTAAGGTTTATTGACAAAATTACATCAATTTGGCACAAGGCCACACAACCATTCTGGCTATGGCCAAGAGTGTGAGGAACATCATATGTTTCAGGCCCTCCCATGGAGGGGCCACATTATCATATACATAGGAGACATTTAGGTATAATACATTTTTAGGCTCCATGCGAGCAGCGAGATCCCCTACATATTCCCCTACGTGGGTAAACATGGTCAGTGATAGAAGGCATGTTCGTCCATCTCTTCTGGATCACTGCATCACCTGAACTTCGGTGCTTCAGCTGCCCCCCGCCAATCCTGAACTTTATATCATTGACTGGCAAGGCATTTCATGACAGGTACCAAGTCAGGGAAAACTCAGAGTTGAAAGAAACAAAGATGAAGTTGACAATTTCTTAACAGGAAGATTCATTAATGCAAATGAAGCTGCTTACAGGATAGAATGAGCTAGAATGAACAAAATTTTAACCTAGCTTGCTAGTAATAAATATATATATTTTCATCACTATTTAGTGAAGCTCAGATTTGCACTAAATAATGAGGAACTTATAAATATTTATTAGTATAAATTTTTGCTCTGTTATTTTACTTTGAGCAGTTTTATTATCCCCTGCACTCACTATATGCTGTTTCATATATAACAGTGTGGATGTAGAAATCAACACTGCATGGTGACTGGCAGTTTTACATTTTAATTGAATATTCAGGTCATTTGTGTCATCACAGCCTAAGGTAGTGATTCCCAAATGGTGTAGCAGGTTTTTCTTTTTGTTTTTTAATCATATCACCTCAAACAAGGTGGGAATGCCACTGGTATGCAGGAGTTAGTGAAAGTGAGAGAAAAGACTGTGTAAGGGGGGGGGGTTGATGAAAAGAAAAAAGATGAATGTGGTTCAAGACAACAGAAGATAGCAATTGACATTGCATTTAAATTTTTGAAGATTGTAGTTTTCAGAGAAGCAAGTAAATGGAAGGGAGTTCTGTTGGGAAGTGTGAGAAAAGAAATTGGTGTTACATTTAACTATTTTAACAGTAAATGGGTGGGACCTAGATGGCAATCTAGTAGCACACTTAAATTCATGTAGTTGGGCATCAGGGAAAAAAAGCTTGTCAGAGCACTCACCATGAAAATATTTGTGGAAATGGCAGAGGGAAGCCACATCACATCTGTGAGAAAGTGACTGAAGTCGAGATGCCAAGTCAGGATTGATTACATTGCAAATCCTTCTTTCGATTTTTATCAAGAACCTCGAGATGAATAGCAGAACCAGACCAGATATGGCAACAATATTCAATGCACGGGTGAATGGTAGATTTGTAAATGTGCAAAATGGACTCTGACAAGAAAAGCCTTCTGGAATGACACAGTGAACCAACTTTCCCTGCTGTAAATGCATCTATTGATTCAATATAGTTTTCCCACTTCAAGTTAGTTGAAAAAGTGAGACCAAGAAGGTGCAATAAGACGCTCTCCATGAGTCGAGCATCAGCCATGCTGATGGCAAGCAGGAAAGTTTCTCTATGATGGTTAAATGAGAGCAGTTTAGTTTTGGAGGTTTCAAATTTATGAGCCATTTCCTGCCCCAGTTAACCACGGATTGGAGGTCCTTTTCAAGAGTAGCGGTCAGGTTAACTTTGTCAGCCCTGACAGATTTGCTATTGAGACAGGAGTAAATGGTAGTGTCATCTGCATAAATGCCTATGTGGGAACTGATGATATCAGGAAGATCATTGAGGAAAATAAAAAACAGCATAGGACCTAGGATAGAGCCCTGTGGGACACCCGCATTCGTGTGAAGGGATCTGGAAGCAAGTCTATTCAGAATGATTTGATTAAATCAAACAATCGTCTTGTAATACCATAGCCCTGAAGCTTACATAGAAGACCAGCATGCCAAACCCTGTCAGACGCCTTTTGAGCTTTGCCGTTATTATCAAGAGCTTGATATACATATTCAGTGATGGCTGTAAGCATGTCAGCAGTAGACTGGACAAAATGGAAGCCATATTGTTTGTCAGAGAGTAGGTCATGAGAGGTAAAATGCTTAATCAATTCAGCATTGATTAAAATCTCAAATACTTTGCCAAAAAGTTGTAGGAGACTAATAGGGCTATATTTGAAGGTTCTCAAGAGTTCTTAAAAATAGGGACTACAGAGGACTTCTTCTAACAAGCTGGAAACAGCCAGGCAATAGTTGTAGAGTTTGGAGAGAACTGAAGCCAGATTGAGAGCACATTTCTTTAGGACAACATCTAGTATTCTGTCACCTCCACTTGCCTTGTGGGAGTCTAATTTAGAAATGACGTCTGAGACCAGTGATGGGGTTATGCGGATATCACTCAGTAGAACCTAAATTTTAGTGGGGAAATCTGGTGTGGGTACTCCAAATAAGTTGGGTGTTGTGTTGGAAGAGAATTTCAGGGCAAAGCACTCAACCTTATCTACTGTAGATGTCAGGACTTTGAATTTGTTGAATAGAGGAGGGATTGAGGACTTACTGTTGTTCAGCACACTCTTGCAGAGCCACCAATAATCGCTAGAACTGAACTTGCTAAATGTTGTTTCATTCTATCAGCAAACAGTAACTTCACTTTATTTGAGGACATGCTTGTACTTGTTATGAGCAGAGAAACGTCTGGGGCAATCAGATGTATCACTCTAGTACTGCTGGAAGAAGTGATTCCTGTGGGCTGTAGCAGCTGAGCATGCAAATGAGAACCAAGGAGATGAACATGTTTAACTTGGTATTTTCCTTGCTGGAATGAAAACATTGATGCTGGCTTTCACCCAGGAGGAAACCTCAGATGTACATTTTTGAACAGGATGTTTAAAAACTTAATTCCAAATGATGTCATAAAGGAAATCATGGAATGATATCCTGTTGGTAGGGAGTTCTTAGCTGGTGGGGGAGTGGAAAGAGATGTTTACAGACATGACCACATGATCAGAGTTGCCAAGACAGCGGAACTGTATAGTACGACAACAGTCAGAGATAGAGGTAAAAAGGAGCTCAAGAAGAGAAGTGTGTCGATCACAGTTACTGGGAAAATGCATGGGGAAGTCAACCACTTGCATGAGAGATTGAGAAGTTAAGGGTTTGGATGCCAGCAGGGACCGTGACCATGTTTAAGCCCCCCTTGCATGTTGGGCATTAAAGTCACCAAACACAAATATGTCTGCAAATGGATGTAGGGATATGGCCCTGTCTATATTATCAGAAGTACTATCTAGCATGCAACAGTCTTAAGAGGAAGGGGAAAAGTAGAGAAAGAAAAGATTGCTGACTGAGTTAAGTAGAGAGAGATGGAGACACATGTAAGGATGGTCTGGAGATTCAAGAGAGAGTTCTCTAGACAGTGGGAGATGTGCACAGATATAAACTCTCAGGCCATGTATGTGGGCATTAGAGTCCTTTTTAAGGAAAGGAAGGTAGCCAGGAATTGAGAAATTAGAGGAGGGGGTTGAAAAGTTTAGATTAGTTCACAGAAAGCTAGGATATCTGGAGACTTTTCAAAGAGGAATGATTCCACACTGTAGAAGTTGGTATGAATACCACGAATGTTGGAGAAGGAAATGTTAAGGGGTTTAAGTGTATTTTGTTGAGCTGTTTTAGTTTTGTACCTTTTGCATGTCTATAGTCATGAGGTGTTCGTTTTGGTAAGGAAAGGTTTAGGGTGGTAGTAGTAGTCAGTCATCTAATGTAATATGTGCAGGAAGGGAATTGGTGCAGAATGCAGCATAGTGTGACTTCAGGGTTGCCCACCAGAGGTGCTTGCAGGTACACTCTTCCCTGTGTGATATAACACTGCAAGAACCCTGATATTATGCAACTGTTGATCAGAACAGCTTCTCAAGACACTACCCATGATTTTGGGCTCCTAACTATAAGTTGGGAACAGAAAACTGCCAACTTGATACCTTCTGTATAAAGAGACATTGCCACCATCGATGCATATCACAAAAAAATAATCACAGCACCACTATTAAGGCCTGAGAACAGGAAAGGAACTGGGAACCTCTTCTGAAACAAGGGATGAGCCTCTACTCCTGTTCAAGAGAAGTGGGAAGAGTATGAAAACAAAATCCCAGGTTTGACTTCTAGATAAATTATTTCAAAGAATGAGCTTTCTGATAAATTATTTGGTGAGTTGAGCTGTGATCCACAGGTGCCCCAACACAAACATGTACATGCCTGTACACTGGGGAGTTAAAAATGAAATAATTAAGTTTTAATTTAGCAAAAGTCCGAATACCAACTCTTTCAAACTGCATTTTCATAATCCCCAATCAGTAGCCATAAGAAAGAAAAACTTCATTAAATGCGGTGATCCCAATCAATTAAAATTACATTAACAAACATGATTAAGTGTGTTTGTATGTATATATGTATATATATTATATATTTAATATGTGTATATATTATATATTTAATATGTGTGTGTGTATATATATATATATATATATATATATATATTTAATGTTTATATATATATATATATATATATTTAATGTTTATATATATATATATATATATATATATATATATACAATAAAATATACTCGACTCTCCCGTCAAATTCGACGTATGAGGGTCAAGCAGATCAGTTAATAGGAAACCAACAGCACATGAGATTTGATTATAGTGGTGAAGGTTTTGTGCAGGACCATCCACACTTTTTGAATGGCCGAATACAGAGACCTGGTGCACTAAGTGCCACAAGGTCCCCAAACGCCCCTCCGCAGGTTTTTAATTCAGAGTTCTCCTTCTCCTAGACCAGTTGCCATCCAAGGCTATAGAACCCAGATAGTTGGAGGGAGAAGAGGATTTACACCTTTCCCAAGGGTATTAGCACATAAGTGAATGTAATGGTTTCGACTGGAATTTGAACCCAGCTCTCCGATTCCTCAATCCAAGCTGGTATCCATTACTCCACTAATATATATATATATATATATATATATATATATATATATATATATATATATATATATATATATATATATATATATATATATATATATATATATATATATATATATATATATTCATTCAAGCAAAGGTAGGAAGACATTGCAGAGAATCAAATTAAATTAAATAAAAAAAAAATACATTTCATTTGAAAATGATTTACCTATTTTAAGATTGATAAATTTCTCATGTTGGTGACTTTTGACCAAAAGTAAGAAATCCAAGATTTAGAAACTGTTAAATATGCTAAAAATAAATGATTTCCAAATTTAAAATATTACTATGGATTATTTGTAATTGCATGCATGAGTCCCAGTATAAATAGTTATAAATAATTATTGACCGATTTTATCATTGTGATATTCTTTGCATTATATCAATTATTAAGAATATAGTAATGAGGGTCTGCAAATTGGAGGAGAGAGTTATCAATGATAATGTTCTGACTTCGAATCAGCAGTTATCCCCTTTAACCCTCTCTCTGTTCTTATTTCTAAATGTACTTTTTATCACATAAAATTTGAAGTGCAAGCAAATTTTCATTCCAAAAATGTGGCCCAGAGAAAAAAGTTGAGGAACCACTGGACTCAAGTATAAAACTGCTAATCACCATGCAATGCTGCTTTCTGTATTCACCATTCCTATCTACAGTCTATCCTTGATATTGAAAGTTCTTTATTTATCTAACAAATTTTAAACAGTTGTATTTAATAAAGGATAGGCATTTTATGCTTTAAAGTAGGGATTTATTTATTCCTTATTCTAAGAGAAATATGAATTAAATAGTAAAGTGTTCATTATGCAAGACCATCTTTTAAATTACATCATAAAATTAAATTTAACACTGGTTTAAAAAAAAACAAAAGTGGCTTTGTTTGTGATAACAAAACCTTTTCTTTTAAGTAATTCTCTCATTAAGAGTTAAGTCTTTAAAAATCAATTTTGACAGCAGATGTTTTTTTTTTTTTTTTTTCTTAAATTACCTCTGGGTTTTCGTTGTCTGTCCTTTCAAAATGATTAATCCTGACCAAGCAGGTGCATAAGTGTGGACTTTATTATTATTTATATTGCTTGGTTACACTCGAGTTTGGCAAGTACACAAATGAAATTTGTAGTCTTTGAGTTGGTACTGTTAAGGTTTGCATAAATAAGCAAGATTTTAATGTTAATTGCTTATACCAATTATTAACTGAAGGAATATCAATTGCAAATATTTCTCTTTTATATTTTTATTTTATAATAAAATGCAACATTGTAGAGCAAATCACAAAAATATCTGACAAACTTTTTTTACTTTTTTCTCTTGTTTGTTTCTCTCTTTTTTTCTCACTCCATTTCTTTTCTCTTTCTTCTCTTTTCTCTTTCTTCTCTTTTCTCTTTCTTCTCTTTTCTCTTTCTTCTCTTTTCTCTCTCTTCTCTTTTCTCTCTCTTCTCTTTTCTCTCTCTTCTCTTTTCTCTCTCTTCTCTTTTCTCTCTCTTCTCTTTTCTCTCTCTTCTCTTTTCTCTTTCTTCTCTTTTCTCTTTTTTTTCTTTTCTCTTTCTTCTCTTTTCTCTTTCCTCTTTCTTCTCTTTTCTCTTTCCTCTTACATGTTTTCTCTCCTCCTCCTCCTCCTCCTCCCATTTTGTTTTTATCTCAAATTATTGAATTTTTAGCTATACAGTATGAAATAAAGAATTCCAAATATTCATTTATTCCAATTATGCTGAATGTTGGATTTAAATTAAAAATAGATTTTGAGATTTGGAACTTTGAAAGATATATATGAAGCAACAATGTTTTGACTAACAAAATGATAATCTCTATCATTTAAAAGATAAGTGATGTCCAAAAAGTAAAATACAAGCATTTACTAATCTATTTATTACTATACAAATAAAACATTGTGAAGATTTCCCAGAACAGCTACATTACTTTACACATTGTCACAATCAAGATTGATGCAATTGTCCTGTGTGGAACTACTTCATTGGAGGGGCTCAAAAAGATGATATGGTTCCTTCAGATTACAGTGTGATGGATAAATTGTTGTCTAAATTACGTAAAAATAAAAGTAACACTGACATCGCATTTTAATATATTTTTGTGTAAATTTGCTAAATATATCTTGAAATATGAAAGGGTAAATTTATTCAATGAAATTGCTATTGGCTTCAACTACAGCCTTCAGATGATTTCAGAATCTCCTGCCACTCTTCTGGACGGTCTCCTTGTTTAAGTTGGTGAATGTTGTCATGATCCTTGCCTTCAGTTCATCTTTGGTGTTGTGTTACAAGGAGTTTTGTTGCTCTCTCGCTCAACTGCGCCCTTCACATACTAATCAAGGCGGTTGCAGTCTGTGGAGTTAGGTAGCCAGATTTAAGAGGTGATGTGGTCACAGAAATTGTCTGACAGCCAGGACTGGGTTTTCTTGCTTGTGTGGCATAGTGTAGAGTCCTGTTGCAGGCATTGGGTCTTTCAGCAGTCACCCTCTTGGCCCAGGGCAGCAATAACTCCTCAAGGCACTTGATGTAGGCCTCCATGTTGAGTTTGAGGCCCTGTGGGGAGATGAATGGAGGGATAATGTAAACATTACTAGTGATCACTCCTAACACCTTTGTAATCACCATTAGACTCATCCAACTCTTTCTCAATCCTCTGACTGTTCTCAGATTGACACCCAAAGATTTGTATGTTTGTATTGGAGCTTTCAGCATGAATGCCAATCAATACAGCATGCTGTTTCCAAATTTCTGGCAGAGTGAATTGCGTCATGGTGCTCTTTTTCTCAAAGACGGTGCCCAACTGACTCTACTATATTGTGCAGTTGACAAAAACAATGTGTATGTGTGAAATTAAAAACGGTGAAAATTTATCCATTGCACCTTGTATGTGTTGGATGCAATAAAACATATTTTACCCATATTGCTGGAATCATCTTTTGTTAGATTGACTATGTTTGAAGTGACATTGTCATGTAGCAGGATTACATTTTTATGTAAATGATTCATAACAATTGTCTGAAGTTTACAAGC